>JAWNMU010000747.1:0-39993 GCA_035043665.1 Drosophila quasianomalipes | reverse complement strand
TGCCGCCGTTCGAAGTTACGTATTGCTGTCCGAAGGTGTAGGTGGGGAACCCAAGCTTATAACCCTTGTGGATCAGGTCGATGACTCCATGGGCGGCCATGGCAGCTCCCAACGAGTGTCCAGTCACCATGATGGGAGCGTCAGGGTACTTTGCAACGAGATTGTTGAGACCCTGGATCATTGCTTCTTGGACGTTCAAGTATGACTGGTAGAACCCCTTGTGGACCTGGCAGTCGGTGCAGTAGGGGTACTTCGTGAAGTAGAAGTCAAGATCATCAATCCAATCCTTTACCGTCGTCTTCTCTGTCCCAGTGAACACCACCAGAATCACATTCAACGTAGGCACGTATCCAGTGTACCCGAAGTTGTCGGTCTGCAAGGCGTAAAAGGGGGTGATGTCGATGGCCTTCGCAACTTCCTCGCAAGGAGGGCACCACCAGTCCTGAAGAGTACCACAGCCTCAGACCACACGCAGTAGGAGGCGTAAGCGTAACAGGCAAACTTGAACGCCAGTCTTGTTGTAGTACTTGTGGTCGTTCCCCTGCACCATGGTCCTGGTGATTTTTCCGGTGTCCTGGTCCATTTGGACAAGAGACGTGTAGGGCATTTCGTCAACAGCGTGGTGAACTTGTGAATTCTGCTGCAACATAGAGGCAACCTGGTCGGGGTGCACGTACGCGCTCGCAAGGGTGCTAGCAAAGCATAATACAGCCAACAAGGTACAACATAACAACACCAAACTGTTTTGCAATGACATGGCTGGGTGGTAAAATTCCATATTCATGAGTACGTTAGCTCACTTTTTCCTTATTGTTTCTTGTCGATTCAGTCTTTCCACAGAAACAACAACGCATTTTACAAGGCACTCATTGTCGGAACAATATTAAATACACGCATAACTTATTTTCCCTAGAAACGGACCTCGAACAAAAACAAATACCGTCGTTTCAGACCGAAAGATGAAAATGGACGTAAGGAAAGAAATATAAACAATATTTTGTGTCAATAATCAAGCAAATATAACCAACGAATAAATACATGAAAAAACACAACACATCATTGTATCTATTTAACTGACAAACGTCCATATTTTTGTATGGAATAGTGAAAGAAAATATGCACAGTGTAGGGCTAATTTCTTTCTTTGCACATGGAAAAGACTAGCACAAATTAGTTGATCATTCATAATTCTATAACAAATATAGTGAAACTATGTTTGTAATCTATCATTTACTCTGAAAAACCGTTGATATATGTAGCGAGATCTCATACTTGAACGCACACTACGGCCCATTTTCTTATGCACTGCGTTGTTTCACAACTTTGTTGCGGATTTTTTATTTCGTCATTCCTTCATTCCTCGGGGGACTCAAGATCACTTGATCACCTAATCGTTTTCCTCTGTGACGTTTTTTAAATAGATCACATCTGTCTACGCACCCCATGCGCTTTCTCTAATACAAATAATATTTGTACATCTACAATGTATATTCAAATACCTCTTATGAAGTACGCAACGTCAAAGTCTCAAATTAATTGTTTCACTTCACTATGTCTTATGAAGTAAATTATGAGTTTACCTATGTGTATTATAATGTATCGTTTAATACTCTCAGTTTGATTAATTGCCTAACAGATAACATCTAAATATAACCTTAAATGCGAAACACTACTACAAGTATTTTATAGAGAAAAAAGGGCTCCATAGGGTAAACATTAACCTTTACTGATTTAATATCTTGACTTTATTTACAAATACATACAGAGATGCACATAAATAAAAGCGCCCGTTTGAAATAGAATTCAACCAGCGTTCCTATATTCATAATGTGACACGGAGCAACACACATCACGATTAAATAACATCCGCATAGCAGCTAGCTTAATGTCCTCGATACGTTGAAAACACTGCCGCACACTTTGAGAGATTCTGGAGAAGTATAGATCAAAGGGCTCGCACAAATGGGTATGCCAAATCTCCACCCGAGGGGGAAGTACTCTGCTTCAAAGGCGAGTGAATCTGTGGCACACGTATCGATAAGGAGAGAAGAGACGGAGGAGGGGACTAATTAAAGACTTAAGAAGGCATTCGTGTATGTCGACCACTCCATCTTCATCCTCTGCCCCCAGCTTCACTACATATCCGCAGCTATGCTCTCCGAAGAACTCAGAGCATCTGATCTCCAACACAGGGAGGGTAGGGAGATCTGAGGTGGTGGAGGGGCGCGAGGGGGAAACAGACGATGAGGGGGAAAGAACAGAGAGGTTTGTGGAACCCATCTCCATCGCATCCCTCTTTCCTACAAAGCGGCGCAATTCCTCGCAAGCCCTACATTCCTCATTCTTTCCGTTCTCCAAACATTCCCTCCTGCACATCTTTCCTGCTCGGATAGGGAATAACCCCACACCCATAGCTCTCAACTTTATCGGTTCGCCAGATTGAGACAAATCCTCCTCCCGAACGAACCAAATCAGTTTCGAGGGCAAAAAAAGAAAACACAGAGCAAAGCAGACTGTACGCCGCAAAGTTATGGATATCAATTTCTTCGATGTTAAGCTGTGATGGCAGAATCGACATCCACTCCTCACAGGACAGTGAGGGGGAGGAGGAGGAAGAGGCGGAGAAGGAGCAGGTAGAATGGGTGGACGAAGAGAGGGAATGCAAAGAAGGTGCTCCGTTGCCCAACAAAACCAACGATAAAATGTGCGGGAAAAGGGAGATGAGAGCTGTACATGCTATCCATGCTGGTTCGTCATTCGAGCACTCGAAGGACAATTTGAGAGGAGCGGAGGAAAGGAATTGGGAGTGCAAGCGAAAGGAGGAGATGTGAGAAGGACAAATAAGAGATGCAGAAATTGCATACAGCAATGCATCAGCGAGGCTTTGCCCGACATACATCCGCGTCTTCTTACTTAACATTAACACTTTGACCACATCCATCTCTATAGTATAATCAGTATCATTTGCATTCAATAACGCACATACAAACAACAGCGATACAGCATTTCCAACTACATTTTTATCTCTACCGAGGAATGGCACAATTTCTTCAAATCCTAACACGCCATCATTCGATGTACGCCTGTCTCCGATACTAGAAGACACATACTTAGCGCATACTTTCGCTGTAGTTTGTACTTGCAACGCTGAATATGTTCTGAGCAATGCAGTGTTTCTGCAGAAGAATGAATCTAGAGAAACAGGTTTTATAACTGCATCTAAAGCACCAGACATATATGTACAGTATCTGTTGGCCCTAAAAAACCTTTATAAAGTATTTAGAAAGCTATGCCAGCTATTTAACGCCAATACGTGGCTTCTTAATCGAACTTCAATCAGTCAAGATATTTTGACACTTTGCTTTAAGAAGAAAAGTTGACAGAGTAGCAAGGAAATACACCACATCCACTGCACTTAGCTTTACAAATAAACGTCACATACACATCGTGTTGCTTATGTTGTTCTATACACCTAACTTATAATTGTTTATCTTTAATGAAAGCAGTTGTTTTTCAATACAAACATCAGTTTAATTTACTTCGAACTCACGCCAATAAAGACCACAATACCACGATATTACTGCGTGATAAGATAATCATATCATGAACGCTTAACACACGCAGTAATTCAGAAAGATCTCTCTAACCAATATTAACCATTCTTTTCTGAATACACAACCCACCCCCAAGTTAACATACGTACGTAATATCCGCAATCATCTCACACGAGCATTTCATTCCTACAGACAAGTTCCCCAAGGCTTTACAATTGCTCTGGGTGGGCAACCGCAATGACATTGGGATCTAATCCAAAGTAGACAAATGCCGAGTTAGGCCATTCGAACTGGGGATCACGGATTTCTATCGTACTTTCGATCGCAGAAGTGTCCTTGCGGAAGATACACGAGGGTTCACTTGCCGTGACCATCTTCTTGTCCATGATTTCCCACTTGACAGGCTTTTCTTTGTCTTCCACTATCGTGTCAAGAGAGACGGAGACGGCCCGGGGTTCCTCGGCGATCAGAAGGAAGCGACGCCCTTTCTTTTCAAGCGTTTCCTGCGACTCCACTGCACCCCACTTCTTCTGCAGAGTCTGTTTTCCTCTGAAACCTTCCGCTTCCACTCTGCTTAGGTCGGGTGTTTCAGATTCTACGAGAAGTGGGTTGTGCACGTAGAATCCGAGTGTCGCATGCTTGAGAAGACAAAACTTATGCGCGAAGAGAAGAGGAGGGTCAGAGTATAGGCTATACGTAAGGTAAGACCTGTCCCCACCCTTCTCTCCCACATCGCTGACTTTAGTAATGCGGTATCTTCCTTGGGAGAGAAGCCTCGCTGCGTGGGCTGTGACTTCGAGCGTTTTCTTTCTGTACGTGATTGAACTCAGAGCTTCGTTTATCAAGAAGGGAGACAGTGACGTGTGTGTGAGAATCCCATACCTACAACGCTTTTTCTCATCGGGTAGCTGCTTAGCAGGGATGCGCTATATATGTGTGTATATGAAAATGTTATGAATTAAAGTTAGAGTTGACTTACACATTCCGTTTCATTTTAAAGTACAAACAGAGTTTAAGTGAACGAATATCCGCACACATACAATATACGATAGACAATCAAGAACAGAGTGGAAAGAGATAGTGAAATGATGCGATAGGAGCATGTAACTATGTTAAGGTATGTACCATAATGAATGATCCTAATTCTGGGTTTGAGTCTGGTCTGAAAATAGCCAAGAGGCACTGCACGGGGCCTGGGTGTTCATTATCGACAGGGTGACTGGCTTCTAGTCCATGCGTGGTCATATCAGCGAGTGCTGGGAAGTGTGAGTGCTCTTCGTGCTCATTCCATACTTCAGAGGAATCTTCCCATTCTTCTTCGCGCACCTCCTCCAACTCGTTGTTTTCTCCTGCTTGGCCTCCAATTTCCTCGAGAGGAACCTCCTTCTCTTCGTTCACCACTCTGTACGCAAACAAAATCTCTCCTTCTTGCACCAGCTCAGACTTGGTTTCACGCACCTGACCAACATTCTGCACTACATTCTCTTTGAGTGGGATTGTGTGTGTGTTCGGGTCCGTCATAACTTCTCTCCCCGTATGCACATCTCCGTCCTCTCCATGTACCTGCACCCCAGCTTCCTCGTGCTCAGAAGGTTTCAAGATAGCTGCGTCACCGTGGAGTACACCAATATGACCCAATTGATCGTCTTGTACTACGTCCTGCTGCTGAGGTAAGGAGATACTAGGTAAGGGGGTGGCATGTGTTTCAACGTTGACATTGTCCTGCACTGGAGCTGACTGCAGAGGGATTTCTCCTGTTGCTCTTGCTAATGGAATTTCACCCACATGCACATGCTTTCCCAATTCGGCAGTGACTGGGACTGCGGTATGAACATGCGAGAGAGAGCTGTCATTGTTCATCGGTTCATTACTTTCGTTTTCACTATTCACGTTTTCTGCTTCGTTGGCTTTCAGTACCTCATCCTGAGCTGTTTGCTCTGAAACGGTATCGTCCACATTCTCATCTGGAACAGCAGCTGCTTTACTCTTTCTTCCTCTCTTCTTCGGAGGCTCCTTCGCTACGTCATCAACGTTTTCGTTAACATCTGCCTTTGTCTTTCCTCTAGATTTCTTTGTCACATGCTCTGCCTTTTTGTCTTCTGCTTTTGTCACAGCAGCTGCTTTTCTTCCTCTTTTTACAGGCATCTATGCAAAATCATACGTTCAACATATACATCCATACGTATACCACTTATAAGTATAATCAACACGATTTGCGCTTAAACATGCCCGTACAGAAATTCGAAAGAGTTTCTCTCGAATCCGGCCGTTCTTTACAATTTATAATCACGCTAAATTTACCATGAACACCAGAAACACACACCAACAAATAATTTTATCAGATCTCAGCATAAATAATACATATTCATTCGTTAAATCAACAGTCTTAATATGCTGCAAATAACTTGAATTACTGCACGATACGAGCTTGCTTTACTTGAAGAAAAAATCTCAGTCGGGAACTGAAAACTGAAAGATTCTTCGTCAAGCGTTCGTTATATTAATAGTATATACTCGTGACAAACTCCTACAATACATATACACACACTCTATTGCATATTCATCGCGTCCATTTACACATATATACAAGTACTATATTCTCTAGCTTTCTACAGTGAAGCTCATCAAGGCATGAGTAATAGTGATACATGAACAATAAAACAGTTAATAAAGTGTATATGAAACGCGAGTTTATTGAAGGTATTTCAAAAAGTAACTTAGAGCTGAGCAGTGAAGATGTCAGAGTCTCCAGCGTCGGTGATGACGAGGGAAGAGACCTTGAAGAGCTTTCCACAAGCAGTTCCGAGGGCGATGTTGTTTCCGGCGAAACGGTGGATGCTAACCTTTCCCAACATGGCGTAGTACTCGAGCTCAGACTTCTCAAGAGCGGGGCAGTTGTCAGCAATGATGACAAGTCCAGCCTTTCCCTGACGGATGGTCTTGAGGGTGGTCTTGTATCCAAGGGAGTACTTTCCAGACTTGGTGACGAGAGCAAGCTTGGCGTTGATGTTGTCAGTTACCTTCTTCTGCAAATGCCATACGTGGGAAATACATATTAGGCATTAGTGTGTGTCATCCAGTAACTATTAGTTGTTTGTTCTTTTCTTTCATTGTTATCTTTCTTTAATGGGTGCAAATTGTGACTCCTCTCTTGGGGGAGCACATAACACACCCATTATGAAATAACAATAAACGAACATTTCATGTTTCACCACAAATTAATAAGACAATTCGCTAATGCTGCAAATATAACAAACCTTCTTAGCGACCATTGTGTAATGTTACAGGTGAATACCTTGTATGTAGTTGATACGAGGTCTCGTTAGTAGGCTTATTACATGTGCACAGTTATTTCCAATAATATCGTCTTTTTTGGATCGCAATTTGAGGTGGGGGAAGAAACAGTCTTGTTTATACACTTATTTATGAGTTATTTTATACTGCACACACAACTCACGCAATATTTGCATGCTCTTATACGTACATGCTCATTGCATCGTTTTAAAATAAACATTTCGGGATTCGTACATTATATATTTAACGCGACACGATCAGATTAAGACAAACAAAATAACACTAAAATACGAACATACACAATGCTCATTCCCACTTGAAAAATGTCAGTGTAGACTCATATCATTATTTTATTCTCCCACACTTATCTGTATCTGCGACATATTTTTCAACCGGAGGTTAGAGGGTCTACAAATATCTCAGAGATTGTGATCACCATAGCAAGAGTGACAATTAATAATTTTATGTAATTCACATGGAACTAGTATTAAATTAATTTCTGTTTTCTCAACCTCATTTTAATATATTATAGAATGACACCATCTTTACGTAACAATTTAGCAAAAGTGTGTTTATCACACACTCCTAAGCGCTTTTCGCTACCTGTCACTCCACTGAGCGACTTACACTTGAAGAACTGAGAGAGAAGAAGGGTTTCATTATCGACATGGATGGTGTCATGTATTACCAAGCGAATGTGTTGCCTGGTGCATCTAAGTTTATAAAGTGGCTGCAAGACACTGGGGAAAAAGTACTGTTTCTTGACAAACAGTAGTGAGAGGACACCTGAACAACTGTGCAGAAAACTAGATACAATGGGTATTTACGTTTCCCTTCCACTTCTACACTTCTGCATTAGCAACTGCTGCATTTGTCCATTCCCAGAAACCCAACGGTTCTGCGTATGTGATTGGAGATGATGGTTTAATTACGTAGGTTTTTAATTCTTACTTTGTTTTCGTTGACAGACTCTTATTTACTGCTTTTTTTCGTGCTGGGGTATTTCTGTGATTATACTGCTCGTAGTAGCCATTTGTTTTGATTTCATTTCATGTGATGGTGTACTGCTTTTGGAATTCGTTTCACGCTTAAAGTGCAATGAATTTCCCACATCCACTTGCTTTGCACCCTCTTTAAATGGCCGATGTCTCTACTTATCTCTCACACACACTCACCTTACACTAACGTACATAACCTCTCCGCTGTCACACATTCGCACACGTAAACACCTATTTCTCTGATGTGATAATTGAACCCGACGTGGTCGTGGCTTGCACGTGATGCAATTTCATTGTGTATGACTAACACAACACAAACTCACTACGCCTCTCCATCTACCCGACCGTTTACTTCTCCTATCTCTACCCGATGAATTTGACGTACTTCATCCACTGCATGCGTTGCACACACGTGAAATACTGCCCCCAAATGAACACATGCGACGGAAACACTCTTCCAGTGCAATTGCTGGACGTAGGCTACAGACTAAACGAGACAGACCCTGACTACGTGATTGTAGGAGAGACTCACAACTATTCATACACAAACATCACGAAGGCAGTTGACTTGCGCGGAAGGAGCTCGGCTGCTAGGGACAAACAGCGACATCACGGACAGATGCGGAGACACGGTGATCCCCGCGTGCGGATCGATGGTCAAGCCTATCGAGGCATCGACTGGGAGAAATGCCTACTTCCTTGGAAAACCAAACCCCCAAATGGTGAAGGAGGCTGTGAGGAGGATCGACGTTCCTCCTGAACACGTTGTCGTCGTCGGAGACAGATTAGACACGACGTCATCGGACTACAGGTAGGGGTAGAGGTTTCTTACAGAGGTTTCGTACGCCATATACGCCACATACGCCATATACGCCATATGGGTAGTATATAGCTATGCTGTGCACTATTCATCATAAGTTACAGGACACACATGATGTACGCTGAGCATGTCATATGTGTTCTATTTGCGTTGTTCACACTATACATCAGTTGTATACTCGACACTCTTCGTATTGCTATCTTTCTCCCTTGCCTTTTGCGTCGCCTCTCTTTTCGCATCTCTTCACTGTTTCATGCTAACTCACTGAACACACTCAAACTCCCATCCCCTTCTTTCCATCTTCTCTATCCATCCCCTTCTTTCCACCTTCTCTCCCTTTCTTCATCTCTCTCGCTACCTTTACCTCTCCCCTTTCTCCTCTTTCTCCTTTCTCCTACCCTTTCTTCTTCTCGTTTTCCACTGCCCCTCTTCTATCCCCTGCTTCCTCCCCTCCCTTTCCCTTCCACTCCTCTTTTCACTCCCTCTGCCTCATTTCTTGCGTATCTCCCAGTCGAACATTCACACGGTGTTGGTGTTGAGGGTAACGTCTCTGCCCGAGATCCAATCACACCCCTTCATTCCCGACCTCGTTCTTCCAGGAGTCTTTTCCATCCCTCCCCAGTAGCTGCCCCTTCTCTTTTCTTTTCCTTCGCTTTCCTTCTTGTCTCTTCCTTTCTTTCTCCTCCGTTCTCTCTCTTTTTCTCTCCTTCACTTCCCTCTGTCTCTCCTTCTCTTCCCTCTGCTCCTTCCCTCTTTCTCTCACTCCGTTCTTCTCTTTAGTCTCCCCTTTCTTTTCCCTTTTCCCTCTTTCCTTTTCCCTCTTCCCTTTTCCCCTTTCCCTTCCCCTTTCCCCTTTTCCCTTTTCCCTTCCCTTTCCTTTCCGTTTCATTCGTTTGAACTGCTGATGGTATTCTATTATTCCGCGTACTTACATACGATAACACCACCACCACCGTCACCACCACCACCATCACCACCACCACCACCACCAACAACAAGAGCAACAACAACAGGGACAGCATGCATGCAATACTTGTAAGCTTGCTGTGTTGTCGATGCTCCTTTCCCCGAAATGCTTTGATTTGTTTGAATTTTTACCCCTTCTGCTGCTCCTCTTAGTCTTTTTATGCTACTGTGCACACCGTATGCACTCCGTATGTACATCCACAACGAATATGTATACGCTCTAAACGCATACATAAACAGTTCGCCCGCTTAGTCATATTTCCGTTTATTTAATAGATTCAGTTTTCCAATCCCTTCGATATCTGGCATACCCTGACTATGTTTGTCTTCGTTATGACTCTTTCTCCTCCCTCCCATCACTCCCCACCCCTTCACCCCTTTTTTTTTTTTTTGCTGTTATTTACTCACCTTTGATTTCTTTGCTAGCTTTTATATCCTCTGCCTTTCATATGCCTGTCTTTTCTTTTTTCGTTCTTTTCCTTCTTTGTTTGTTTAATGCGCACTCACACAGATAGATACATGCACATACATACACACACGCACAAGAAGCACACCCAAAACATAGCATGATGTGCACACTGTGTGTATCCCAACACGCACCCGTGTAGCAGTTACAGTTACATTTATTTATACATACACATATACATACACTCGTATGTTTGCTGATGCAGACACTCGCATGATGAGTGTGTTGTGTGTCTTCTTTCCCATGGCTACTATAGCGTTTTATTGAACCCGCCTTCGTATTTATTACAATAAAAACGCACACTTGATATTCAATTATATCCTATTCTTTAGTTAGTTCGACTGTTCCGTTGTACGGAATTTTCAAAATCAAGATAGAGAATCTAACGAGAAAGAATGATTAAACTGTTCGTTGTGTACAAAATAACAGTGAGAAGAGATTTGTAAAAACAAAAGAAATCAACACCCTTGGCCGGGATCGAACCGGCGGTCTCGAGCTTAGAAGGCACGCGCGTTATCCACTGCGCTACAAGGGCTTCTTGAGTAAAAGCGAAAAACATACATACACTTTTAAACACTGGTACAGGGCTCATGAGACTATGTATGTGCACCTTCGATAGGAGAGCGTGAAAAACCCACGCAGATTACTTCTTACGTATTCTAAAGTATCGTACAACCTGGAATACAATATCAACAATTCGTATGTATGCGCGTATAAATTATACAAACGTATTTTTTGCCAAAGGAAAATAAGAAAAGGAAGAAGAAAGGCAAGCGAAAGAACTGCTGTCAAGCAATCGTTCTCTGAATTCGAATTCACAGACAAAATGCCTCCTACAAAACACGCCACCAAGAGAAGCTATTCATTTACTCTCAGTCTAGTAGATGTTTAATATCTGAATTTTCAAGAAAAGCGTTGGTAGCCAAGTTGGTTACGGCGCCAGATTAAGGTTCTGGTGGATTCGTCCGCGCGAGTTCGAATCTCGTCTAACGCATTCTTTTTTGCTTCGCAATTAGCTTCGGTAGACAGCAATGCTGTATACACCGTTGCCTATCCTGATATAAGAGAGATAATGAGAACGTCCTTATCCACGTTATTATACTGCAGCACTTGTAAAGTAGAAAATGCTGTGTTTATTAAGTCTTTAATTGTTCTTAACGAGGCATTGTGCCTCGACGCCGAATAAGAGTGGGTGAATATGCGAAACGAATACAAATAAAATATCTGCAAATATCTAAATCTATCTTTCCTTCTTAACCATTCCCTCTCCATTCGCACGTATTCTTCTCTCTTACCCTTCTCTCCTATCCTTTCTACATCCCCCTCTTCCCTTCCCTCTTCCTTTCCCTTTACCCTTCTTCTTCGCGAACGAGAGCGAAGAAAAGAGTGCGGCAGCAGGTCCAGCACCTCCTTCTTGTTCAGAAAAATGAGGCGAAGAGGTTCTCCATGGCAACGAAAGGGGCAGAGGAAGGGTCCATGTATTCCCCTTCGCCTTCCTCCTCCCTTTCCCCTCCCACCCCCCTTCTCTTCGTCCCTTCCCTCCTCCTCCACCCCGGATCCCACCTCTTCCTCTCTCCTTCTCACCACCCCCTTCCTGTTCCCCTTTCATTCCCGTCGCCATACCTAATGCCCGCCCTCCCTAGCTCTTTGTCCATTGCGGACATATAGTCCAACATCGAGACAGATTCATCATCCTCTTCCTTCTCCCCCTCTCTCTCTCTCTCCTTCTGCCTCTCCCTCTCCTTCTCCTTCTCCTCCTTCTCCCTCTCCTTTTCCATCCCTTCCTCCCGTTCTCTCTCTCTCTCTCTCTCTTTTAATATCCTGAACTGACTTCACATAGTCAGATATTTTCAAAGGTTTTAGTTCCTCTTCCTCCTCTTCTTCTTCCTCCTCCTCCTCTGCCCTATCCCCTTCCCCATCTTCTCCTCCTCCTCCTCCTCCTCCTCCTCCTGATCTCCAGTTATGAATCTCACACTCTTCTTGCCCTTGTTTTTTACTAGAGCAGAGGAAGAGGAAGAAGAGGAAGAGGAAGAAGAGGAGAGGAAGAAGAGGGGAGAGGAAGAAGAGGAAGAGGAAAAGGAAGAGGAAGAGGGAGAAAAGGGAGAGAGAGAGGTAGGGAAGAAGCAAGTGGAAAAGAAGTGGAAGGAGCGGAAGGGGAGGGAGAAGGAGAGGGGGATGGGGAGAGGGAAGGAAGGAGAAGGAGAAGGAGAAGTTTGAGTGTTCAGAATAGAGGAGAACTCTTCATCAATATCGAATGAAGAGGACGAGGAGGAGGAGGAGGAGGAGGAGGAGGAAGATGAGAAGGGGGAGGAAGAGAAGGAGAAGGAGAAGAGGAAGAGGAAGAGGAAGAGGAGGAGAAGGAGAAGGAGAAGAGGAAGAGGAAGAGGAGGAGGAGGAGAAGGGAGAAGAGAAAGGAGATAGATGCGAAGACACGTGACTCTGTTTTCTCGACATCATTCCTTTCTGCCTCTTCAGCCGTCTCTCTCCCTTTCTCCTTCTTCCCTCCGCTCCTAACCCTCTGCCTCTGCCCCCTCTCCCCTTCCCTTCCTCTCCTCTTCTTCCTCTCGCTTCCCCTTCATCCTCTGAATCGGAGTGGGGGAGGAGGGAGGAGAGAGGAAGGAAAGAGGGCGTTGAAAGATCCACAAAAATCTATCTTTTCGTTTTCTTTAAAAATATCTTCAGAAGAACTATCTTCCTTGAAAATATCTGTTCCGAAAATATCTACACCCTCACCCTCTCTTCTGAATCGTTCTATCAACCCTGATTCTTCTTCTCTCCCTTCTCTTCCTTCCCTCTGCCTTCTCTTCCCTCTCCTTCTCCCTTTCCCTCTCCTTCTCCTTTCCCTCTCCCTCTCCTGCTCTTCCTCTCTCCCCCTAGTGCCCTTCTGACTCTCTTAATTCTCTCCCTCTCTTGCCCCTGCAACACTCGCAGAAAAGACTCGAAATCAACCTCTACACCATCATCTCCTCTCTCCCATTCCCCTTTCCAGCGACCTCTCTCTCCTTCTCTCCCTTCCCTCCTTCCTTTCTCTCTCCCTTTCCTCCTTTACCTGTCTTCTCCTTCTCCTCTCCTCCTCCTCCTCCTCGTTGCTCCTTTATAGGAAGATTCTTCATCCAAAATCTCCAACAGCAGAGTAAATATCTTCCGCTGAATAAACATTTGTCGGAGAAAAAGGAGAGGAAGAAGGAGAGGAAGAGGAAGAGGAGGAAGAGGAGGAGGAGGAGGAGGAAGAGGTGGAAGAGGTGGAAGAAAAAGATGTATTTTTAGCCTTGCTTCTTCTTTCTTGTCCGTTGGTTCTTCTCAATTTTAGTGGTTTAAAAACAACAGTCTCTGGGTTCTGGCCTCCTTCTTCTCGTCCTTCCTCTTGCTTATTCTCACTCATCTGCACTCGTCTCGTTGCTCGGCCTTCGTCTCCTCCCTCCCTCTCCCTCTCCCTTTCGCTCTCGCTCTCGCTCTCCTCTCCTTCCTCCTCTCTCTACCCCCTCTTCCCCTCCATATCTCAATTTGAACGGTTTCACCCCACCAAACGGATTCAAAAGTTCTTGCATAAGGGAAACCAGCTCCTCCTCCTCCTCCTTAGTGCGTCCTCTTCCTCCTTCACCTCTTCCTACAGTTTCTCCTTCTCCTCCTTCCCCCTCCCCCTCCTCCTCCTCAGATTCGACGATCTCAAAGTTAACTTTTCCCTCCCCCTTGTCCAAAATATCTTTCGCATTCACTCGTTCATTTTTCCATTTCACTCCCTCTCCTCCATTCCTTCCTCGTCCTTCCTCTCCTCCCGCGTCTCCTGCTTCCCCTCCTTCCCTTCCTTTCCCTCCTTCTCTCCTATTAGAGAGAGTAGTTGCACTTGGAATATATCCGAAGACTCCCTCTTTCCCGATCAACACCCTCGTCTTCTCCTTCTCCTTCTCCTTCTCCCCTCCTCCTCCTTCCCCTCCGCCTCCTCCTCCTCTTCTAATTCTATAATTTGAAATTTCTCGTCTTCATCTTCACCGCTTCCCTCTCCTCTCTCTCCTCCCTCTCTTCCTTCTTCTCCCTCTCTCTCTCCCACTTCTATTTCCATATCTCCCTCTCCTCCTCCCGTTCTTCTGTCCTCCCCCTTTCCCTTCCCCTTCCCCTTTCCCCTTCTTTCTTCTTCTCCTCCCCCTCTTCTTCCTCTTCTTCGTCCTCTTCTTCTTCCTCTTCTTCCTCTTCTTCTTCCATGGTCATAAGCCCAGCGTCATCCAGTCCGTTCCAATCAAATTGAGACTCTAAGTTATTCTGAGAAATAAATATCCAACGGTCAGAAAACGATTCGAGCCCTACGAAAATCCTCCTCCTCCTCCTCACTTTTCCCTCCCCCTTCTCTCTTTCCCCTCCTTCTCCTCTCTCTTCTTTCCTCTCTCCTCCTTTCCTTTCTTCGTCTTCCTCGTCTTCTTCCTCTTCCCACTGCTCCTTTCTATTCACATTGAGAGAAGAAGAATGGGGAGGAAGAGGAAGAGGAAGAGGAAGAGGAAGAGGAAGAGGAAGAGAAGGTCGATGAGGACGGCGAAGGAGGGCAGAGAGAGGGGTAGAGTGAATAGATTGAAGTGAAAGAGAGGGGAGGAGGGGCGGAGAGGGAGGAGGAGAAGGAAGAGGCCAAAGAGGAGAGAGACTCCTGGACGTAGAAAGAGAACGAGGAGGGGAGAAGGAGACTCATGTATGGAGGGGGAGAGGGAGGAAGAGGGGGTGGAGAGGGAGAAGAGAAAGGGAAAAGGCAGAGGAGGAGGAGGAAGAGGGAGGAAGAGGCGAGAAGAATGGAGAAGTGATCACAGTCAGAAAGAAAGAGAGTGAATAGTCAGTTTCAGAAACAAGAGAGAGGGGGAGAAGGAGGAGGCGGAGAATGAGGAGGAGGAGGAAGGGGAGGAAGAGGAAGAGGAAGAGAAGAGAGAGAGAGCGAGCGAAGGGGAGAAGACGGATTGAGGAGAAGAAGAGGGGAGAAGGCAGAGGGGGAGAAGGGAAGGAGAGGAAGGGGAGGAGAGGGAAGAGATAGAGGGAGAGGAGAGTGAAGAGGAAAGGAAAGAAAGGGAAGAAGCAGAGGGAACTGGGGGAATAGGAATGCTCGTGTTCGGCAGAAACATCCTCTTTCCTTTCTCATTTTGAATGGATTTCCACAACAGTTGGGAAATATGATCAATTTTAGAAAGGGAAGGAGAGGAATGGGGGAGGGAGGGAGAAGAAGAGGAAGAGGAAGATGAAGGGGAAGAGGAAGAGGAGGGAGAGAACGAAGACAGGAGAAGAGAGGAAGATATTTTTGTTTGCCTCTTCCACCAGCCCAGATCTCCATCTCCTTCTCTCTCCTCCTCTCCCTCCTCTCCCTCCCCCTCTTCCTCCTCTCCTCTCCCTCTTCCTCCTTCTTCCCCTGCTCCTCCTCTCTGTCTCTCCCTCCTTCCCCCGCCCCCTCCACCCCCTCTCCCCTTCCCCCTCTTCCTCCTCATTCTTTCTTGCCTCTCACCCAAGACCCTCGCGTCTCTCCTTCTCCGTTCCCTCTCCTCCTCTTTCTTCCTCCACTGCCTTGCAACTTCTTCTCCTCTCCTCCTCCCTCTCTCAAATAAAATCTCCACACCAGCAGATATTTTCCATCCCAACTCTACTCCAATCAAAATATCTCTTGGAGTAACAGAAGAGGAGTAGGAAGAGGAGGAAGAGGAGGAAGAGGAAGAGGAAGAAGAGGAAGAAGGGGAAGAAGGGGAAGAGGAAGAAGAAGAAAAAGAAGGGGAAGAGGAAGAAGAAGAGGAAGAAGAGGAAGAATAGGAAGAAGAGGAAGAGGAAAGAGTGAAGTTAGGAGGTTCGGAGAATACGAAGGAGGAGGAGGATGCGGAGGAAGAAGAAGAGAGAGAAGACGATAATGGGAGGAGAGAGAGGTATTTTTTAGAAGGAGGGAATAAGCAGGAAGAAGAGGCAGCGAACGCATAGAGATACCGGGGAAACCTAATGTAAGTGCTGACAAATGTGGTGGAGGAGGAGGGGGAGGAAGAGGAGGAGGAGGTGGAGGAGGAAGAGGAGGTGGAGGAGGAAGAGGAGGAAAGGGAGGGGGAAGAGGGGTGGAGGAGGAGAGGGAGGGAGAGGATCCGTTTTGAATAGACGCCCATTCGTATTTCTTATTTATCCATTCTTCTGAGAAATAGAAGGGGTGGGAAGAAGGAGAAACTGAGGAGGAGGAAGAGGGAGGAGACGAAGAGAAAGAAGAGGAAGGAGAAGAGAGAGAAGAGGGAGAGGAGGGAGAGGAGGGAGATGAGCATAAGTTTTGTTTTATGCTAGCCGCGTGTGCTAAGAGTGAGAAAAGGAGATGGGGGGAGGAAGAGGAGGAAGAGGAAGGGGAAGAGGAAGGGGAAGAGGAAGAGGAAGGGGAAGGGGAAGAGGAAGGGGGTGCAGAAGTTAATGGCGAGTACGTGGAAAGAGGAAGAGATCTGATCGAATGGACGTCAATGGGGTCTTTTGAAGCCAACGAGAGGAGGGCGAGAGGGAGGAGAGAGGGAAAGGAGGAGAGGATGGAAGCGATGGAAAAAGGAAGCACGCAGAGGGTCCAGTGGGCATTATCAGACACTAAGCGAGAGGGAAACGAGGTTAAGGGGAATAACAACAACACACTCAGCCTATCCTCCTGCTCCCCCTCCTCGTCCTCACCGTCCTCCATGTCTCTCTCTTCCCGTTCTCCTTCACCTCCTCCCGCCTCCCCACTACTGTTTCCTTCTTTCTCCGTTCCCTTCGCTTCCTTCTCCTTGTAATTTCCCATTCTCCCTTTTCTAGGCCAAGTCAACGCAGAAGAAGAGGAGGAAGAAGAGGGAGAAGAAGGCGACGAAGATAGAGAGGAGGGGTAGGAGGAGGGGGAGGAGACGGAGAGAGCATGGCTAAGACAAGTACTGTTTCCTTTTGCTCGCTCATTTACCTTTACCTTCACACACTGATCCGCATGCTTCCCTCTCACGATCTCCAGCGCCTCTTCAGCAGAGAGGGAGTTCGGGACGACGAGGGGAGAGGAGGGTCTGGGCCTGGGGATCACCGCTACTTCTCCCGCCCTCACCCACACCCTATGCAAGGCCCGTTCTTCATCCTCTAGCCACGAAGGAAGAAGGAACGCTGAGTCTGCGAGGAGGAAGTGACAACAAGAGGAGTCCGTCACGCGCACCGTCACGTTGGGGAGCACGCGGGAGAGTGAGAGGAGGAGGTAGAGCACTGTCCACTCATCGCTTATGTTTCCATCCAACTCTACGCTTCCGTACAGGTGCCCACAAAGAGGAAAGTTGTACTTCTTAGCAGTGGATGATCTGCCAGGAACATCAAAGTCAAGCGATGAACTGAACCGCGAGGGCTTCTGCTGCTTTATATCGACAGAGGGGTCCCAGAGGTGGAGGGAGAAAGGCTGCTTCTGCCAGACGTAAGACGAAAGAATCGAATTAAGGTAAGCCATGCACACTCCACGCAGTCCGAGAAGGTATTCTTCTCCCGAACACACTACGTCGCCCCGAGATATCGTTATCTCATTCAGCGACGAACGGTTGTCCGCTGGGATCTCATCGATGTAGATGTGATAGTAAACACTATCCTTGAATCCCCCACCAGAAAGACTGCTCATTCTGGGTCTGAAAACAAAGCATTTGCATAAACACAAGTTAAGTGTTAGTTCACATAAATACTCACACAAAAAAACACGAGCTAGATGCACTATATATACTACAAAGTTCCTGCTGTATAACTACTTTACACTACAACATATACAACAACGCGCATACGCAGCATATTGATGATTAGTCCAAGCACACTACATTAATCCTCAGAAGAAAGAGGAGTGCTTTAAACACTCTATGCACACTCGAAAGCCATCATAACGGAACCATATATACATTTAATATACAAAATTAAATATATGCTAGTTTAATGTACATATCATATCCAATAAATGCAATACTTTCTTCTTTTGTATCCATGCTATTATTATCCCGCCACTAATCTAACTTAAAAAAAAAAGAGAAAAATAGAAAAGAGAAATAAGCAAAAAACTGTAAAACACACAATACGTAGTTTTATCAGGAACATGCGTCGATTATATTATTATCTTAGTAAGAAATAATGAGTTGTTATTTTTGAGCTTTATATAGTTTCACATCTGTTGATTAGCAGAGGTTTTAATTTACCATAAACGCAGACTGCTCTGTTCTATTTTTCAACCTCAGACCATGCCTTTCTCTGAGAAATCAGTTCACTAAGTGTATACCAGCGCCAGCGCTTTACCAGCGTTATTTTATTGATAGACACAGCTTGTCTAAAATGTTGTGAGAGTATTTAGAGAGTAAAGTAACTTCTGTTCCTTGTGTGATCATTTATCGTGCTCTGAAACTACGCGCACCATCATCATCCCTACTCTCCCTGCCTCTTCATTCTCTTTCCTCGCTTTATTTCAAGTAAACCCGTTCAGTCATACACCGCTAGTCTCTAAACTTTACTTTTCTCCATCCCTGTGCAATATGTCTTACATCGCAGAGTAAATGTACCCCTACACTCTCAACGTATTTGGCCAGCAACTCAGCATGCAGATCTACACGCAAGTAGTCTTCTGCTATGAGACTCCAGAGGACTTTGACGTTGAGAAGTCCCTCTCCCAGCTGAAGATCGCATTGGGGAAGCTGGTGGAGGAATGTCCATGGACAGGGGGAGTTGATCTTGGATAAAGACGTGGTTCACATAGGCAAGGTTCAACCCATTCCCTTCGCTGTACGAGACATCCGCTCCGACCCCGCCTTCTCTTCCTACCCCTCCTTCCTCGAACTCAAGGCACGCGGATTTCCCGCCAAATTCCTGGATGAGACTTTGCTCTGCCAGCGTATGACGATCGCGTGGAGCAGACCAGAGGTGGAGGAGGATTTCTCAAGAGAGCCCGTACTGCTGCTGCAGGCGACAATCATCGACCGCGGCCTCCTCCTCTCTGTTTCGGCTGAGCACGCGGTCCTGGACTTTACTGGACAGAACAGAGTGCTCAGGCTGCTGCAGAAACTCTGCGTAGGAGAAGGTATTGACTCTCAAGACTTGAAGCTCTCCAATCCATCGGATCTCGTTGTTCCCCTCTTCCCCTCACTTGACCTCCTCCCTCCCTTCGCCAAGGGGTTCACACAAGACCTCTCAAACCCCATAATCTTCGAAACCCACCCTGCCTCATGGAGATATCTCATCTTCTCGGGAGAAAATCTACTCGCGCTAAAAGAAGATTCGAATAAGGATTTAGATAAAATATCTGCTTATTCAGTTCATTCCTCTCTCCCTCTCCCTCTTTCTATTCCTCTTCCTCTTCCTCTTCCTCTTCCTCTTCTCCCTCCTCTTCTCTTTCCTCTTCTCTATTTGTTTCTACCGACGACTGTCTTTGTGCGTTGATTTGGAAATCAATCTGCACAGCGAGAGGAGAGAGGTTAGAGGCAGAGAGGAAGAAGAGGAAGGAAATACTGAAGAAAGAAGATGAGAAAGAGAATGAGAATGAGAAGGAGGAGAAGGAAGAGAAAGAGGAGGAGAAGGAGGAGGAGAATGACGATTTCCATGTACTGGGACGAGCTGTGGACGGTAGAAGAAGTTTAGGAGTGGACGAAAGACAAGTAGGGCTCTGTACTGGCATGCTTTTTAACAATGGGAGTCGTTCTTCCGTTGCGTCCTCCTCCCTCTCCTCTCTCGCCCTCTCACTGCGCTCTTCCGTCTCTCCCCCTTTGATAAAAGACACTGTGATGGCGGTTGCTACCTTAATCGATTCCCTCCCCTTCACGGAGAAGAACTCAGTCTCAGTTGCTGGGACAGTCGACCCGAGGAAAGATCTCCAGATCAGCTCGTGGGCAAAGGCAGACCTCTACTCCTGCTCATTCGGACTGGGACTCGGTCTCCCAGTTGCCGTGAGAAGGCCCGCCCTGGTTCCCTACGCTGGACTATGCTATCTTTTGCCCAAGAAAGATGATGGGGAGGTCGCAGTCGCTCTATGTTTGAGAGACGACGATTGGGAGGGAATGAGGAGGAACCAGGAGCTCAACAAATATTGCTCCTTCGCCGAGTGAAACACCGACAAATAGACAGCCATCCATTTAACGCTTGGGCATCCCTATCCCGATGTGTACTGCAGTACAATCGTAGCACTGAGAGCTCATTTGTTTTCGTCGAGACTAACTTGTTGGATTATTTTTACGTTACACGATAGCAGTGGAGAGATTTGGTTCTTCTGCACATGCGCTTAGGAGTATTTCTTTACTTTTCCTTGTAGTTTCTTTTGCTTTGACAATGAAATGTGAGTGCTGGGCACATTAATCACCCTCAATACTACCCTTAACTCTCCTAGTAAACACACTCCTACACTTCGTGTAATGTATGCACATGCGCACGCAACGTACACAATCTGAGAGATGAAAACTCCGCATACATGTAGACAATGTATAGCATCTATAAGCACGTATTTAACGTACATAAAGACAATCTATGCGTATGTATGTAGATCATGTACGCGTATACATATGTATTATCTATAAGATAAGCAAGCACAGCGTGAGAGACACATACGAAATTTACACAACATGTGTGTTTACGTCGTAGAGTCAAATACGCCAGTAAACACATGTATATTTGAAATGTATATATACAATGAATATTATCGAATAATACGTAATTTATGAATAAATTAATGTTTCAAAACGTCTTCAAAACTCAGGACGACGACAATCACAGTACAAACAACAAGTAAGGCAAGTACAGAAACAAAAAGAACAAGTCAAATGAGCAACCAGCGACACACGTCTCAGCACATGCGCATGCGCACATACTACACAGCACACCACTAAAACACGTTCGTGAATATTCGGAGATTCTAGTTCCAGCAGCTACAAGAGACGCAGTGACAGAACTCAAAATGAGAACACGACTAGATCGTACAGACATTTTAACTCGTTCATATTTCCTCTCATCCACACCCACACAAACACTGCAACATCGCGGACCTCTTCAACGCTCTCTATTTACAAATACAAACATAAACACGCACAACAACAACATACACACACGTGACCCCGCAAGGTGGGCGTGAATAGCGTTTCCCCTTCCTCCCCTCCCTTCCTTTCGCCTGCGCTTCCACAGAACTCAAGCAAAGGACTTTACGCTTCCTCTCCCGCGTTCACTCGCTTTCCGCTACATTCATTATAGGCTGAATATGTTTGCTTACTTCTTGGCCTTAGTAGGCTTGAAGGCGGAAGAGAACTGCCAGACAGCGATGGCGGAAAAGACGGAGGAGAGAGGGTAAGAGTAGAGGTATCCGAAGGAGGAGAGGGCGTAGAGGGAGAAGAAGAAGAAGGAGGCGAGGAAGACGAGGTTGTTGACGAAGAGAGAGTAGAATACGCATTGGGAGATCAACTGAGAGTTGTCAGACTTAACCGCAGACTTCGTAGGAAGGCACGTAGTGCCTGAGGAGGAAAGGAAAGAGGAGGGGATGGAAAGAAGAAAGGGGGGCAGCAAGGAATAATGGGAAGAGGAGGGAAAAGGCGCGGGGAGGAGGAAGAAAGAAGAGGGAAAAAGAGATATGAGGAGAAGGAGAGAGGTAGAAGAGGAGGATAACGAGGGGGTAAACGGGGGGAGGGACAATGAGAAAAACAAGAAGAGTGAGTAGAGAAAGACAACAGTTAGAAAACAAATTAGAAAATGAAGGGGGCATACGAATTCCAGCGTGATAAAGGTTGCTCACGTAGCACATTAGGTCTGACATAGCGCAAAGTTTGGTTTTAAGTAAGAGAAGTTCTAGGATCGTAAGCAATCTGTGCGAAGTACACACAACTATTGTGTCCCGAAAACAGCCCAGGTAAAGTAGACACAATTGCTCTGCTGTGAAATATGTTTTTGTGTAGTACAAACAGTTCTTATGCGTCTTACTTCTTGAGAGCAGCGTTGGCGAGGGACTTGTAGGAGAAGGCGAGAGCAGCGACGGACACAGCAGCAGAGGGAGCAATGATGTAGGGGTAGGTGAAAAGAGACACTCCACGGATGAACACAAACACGACTGACAGAACGTACGACACACGCAGAAAAAGAAGGGGAGGGATGAAGGAAGGAGGAAGGAAGGAGTAAATGGGAAAAGAAAAGAAGATGAATAGTACAAGAATTCACCAAACGCAGAGATAACAGTTAGCAACAGTTAAAAGAGTCAAGTTGTCGGAATGTATTATTCGTGGTTCAGCAAATTAGGATCGTCGATGCGGCTAGTTTGGAGAGAACGAAGAGGGAGAGGAGAGAGGGTAGAAAAAAAACGTACAGGAAAGGGATCAATCCGACGAGGATGGCGAAGAGGTAAAAGAGGGGGAGTTGGTGGTAATGGTAGAGGGGGAGTTGTTCAACCAGGAGTCCTCCTTCTTGTTAGCTACTCGCCACAGATGCAGGAATGCGCAGAAAAAGAGAGAGAACAAAAAATATGTGATGTTAGACATAACATGCAAAAACTATTTATCAGACACATAAAAGAGTTATAGCTGACGCTTATGGAATGAAACTTATTTCAGTGTAGGTGTTGCTTATCGCATATTGCTATAGACATATCAACGAAATAGATACACGACTTATTGTGGTGTTGTTGTAAGATATGATGCGCATAGAAACTACAGATCTTAAACAGCATACTATGATGTGTAAAACTCAGAATAACGGTTCAAACATTCTATAATACTATGCATCACTCTAGAGTCTATTGATAACATACCTGAGGTAGTACGAGCCATTTCCAAATGTAAAAGTAAACGCGATGTTGCTTTTATCTAGAATTTGTGCGAAATGAAGACGAAAGGGAGTAACAAAAATCTACTGATGCAAAAAGAAGCGTGCAAACAAATTTCCAATTCTAAAAAAACACTATTGCATTTAACTCGCATTTTATGATTTATTTTCTTTATGTACAATTTAATTGTGTTCATGTTTCTTATATTACTAACAAAAAACTTTTGCTATGCCTTTAATTCAAAGGCATTTTGCCATTTTCTTAAACTGCCACTTCAATATTGATTAGAAACGGAAAACCAAAGCCATACAGCCAAAATTATGCAAGAGTAAGTATCTACGATATACACGCATGCAATGTGTATTTAATATTAGTCATTAGATATCATTTCCGTGTTTAATTGAGATATGCATGTGCGGTTGAATGTGTATAACGTGAGCAGAAGACAGACAAAATGCATTCCGACAGTCCAAGATGTGTTGATGAAGCAAAAAGAAAAGGCAGAGATGCAGTTGATGTCAATCGAAACACGCGCTCGTTTGAAATCTGAGAAGAAAAAGATGCACGAATTGATGAGCGAATGGGTTGCGACCCTCTGAGCGCTCAGTCCTACGAAGAGTTGAAGGAGGAACACGTTCAAGTACTAGTTGAGTTAGAGGAGACTAAAAAGGTCAACATGCTCCTTGAAGACAAGGTCAAGGCGCTAAGAGGGGAGCTTGATCATTCGCGAATCATGGCGCAGAAGACACACTTGTCACTGGTTGGCCCCGTGGCAGGGGTTGTGGCGGAGCAGGAGAAGGAGAAGCAGAAGATGATCCTAGAATTCCAAGAAGAGCTGAAGAAAGAGCAGAGGAAGCGGATGGCAGCCGAGGCAGAGACTGAGAGACTCAAGAGGAGGCTCCGTACCGTCGAGGGAAAGAACATCCGCAACCACCTCTCCACGTGAACAACCCGACCACGCTTACGATACCCTATCTCTCTCAAATCGTTGCGAGCTATTACTTTCTCTTCTCTTCCTTCATCTAGTCTCTTTTTTCCTTCTTCCTTTCTATGTCTTTTCATTCCGTTTACCTCCTTCCTTCTCCTTCCTTCCTTCCTCCCTCCTTCCTCCCTCCCTTCCTCCCTCCTTCCTCCCTCCTTCCTCCCTTCTCCCTTCCTTCTCCCTCCCCTCTTCCTCCCTTCTCCTTCCTTCTCCTCCCCTCTTCCTCCTTTCTCCCTCCCTTCTTCCTCCTTTCTCCCTCCCTTCTCCCCTTCTCCCTCCCTTCCCCCTCCCTCACCCCCTCTGCCTCTTCTCCTCTTTCTCTTCTTTTTATCTCCTCTTGCTCTATCTTCTTTACTTTTCCTACTTCTTTTCTTCTCTTCCCCGTCTTACTTATCTGTCGGCTTCTTTATCTTCTTCCCTCTCGTCCCCACCCCCTCTTTTCTCTTCCTGTGCTTCGAAGGACATGCTACAAATAGAGGGAGGACTCGGAAGGGAAGGAAGACCACACAGACAGAAGAGGGCTGCTCGATGTATATGATAGAACTTGATTCTTATCAGCATAGTTAAGACACATTCCTAGCGATGCATATGTTACTCCATATGCTCTCTTATACACAAGTTCTATACTCTTAGTGAATAACTCATCGTACCATCCCACATGACGTACATACGTTATTTTGACAACGACAATCCAGTGTGTTCTCTGCTCTCGCTAATACCGTACTCAACTATCGACGCATTGATAAACGCTCAGCCCAACACCTGGTGGAAATGGCCCCATGGGTGGATCGATTCCTGAGGGACGGGACAAGCGTAGTCTGCTGGTTGCATACATTCATTCAATGGTCTTTCGATCGAATGCCCATATATGCTTGCAATCAGCATTTACATGCATGTGTATTCCACCTACATATGACATGGGTGTTTGACGCCGTGATATTAATCTGCGACTTCTTTGAGGTGTTAACAGTTGTTTGGAGTTGTTTATTGCGGAATAAAAACGAAAGTTTAGATCAGTGTACGTGCGCATGGATTTATTGTATGCGTGCACGGTTTAAGTGTTTAATTTCTTTATCCTTAGTAACATCATATTCATGCTTGTACTCTAAATGTAAAGAACATATCTTGATTTTGTTTTATTAAACTGCATACTTGAAGTAAGTTTTATCTTTTTTATTTTTCTTTTACCTAGCAAGCAGACTTCAGCTTACATATATGCAGTTACAAGATTTGTTTGGAAATAATGCAGCTTCAAGTCACTCGTCCTTCTCTCAGAGCGGTACGCATGTAATTTTCAAGCATTCGTCTCTGCAGTTATGTCATTACCAGATTTGAAAGCTTCGAAAATGATTGATTAGTCATACGTGCTTTGTTTATTGGACAATATTATACTATCGAATATAGATTGCTAGATGTAAATCGCATTTTCGTGCGTTTAGAACTTCCAGTGTTTATTCCAATGATACCCCTTGCCTGCCCTATTCAAAAATAGAGATGTGATATGCTCTAGTCCCATCATTTGTGCATTTGCTTGTTACAAAATACACCGAAAGAAACAAGTTCTTGAAAATAACCATAAAGTGCAATTTAACAATCATTTCACAATGTATGATACAATCACGACACCAAACATATTGAATGAAAGTATTTAATCCATTCCTGCAAAAATAATTCATAAAAACAATAATAACAGGAGATTAATTAGCAGAGTTTAGTTGCTTGATGGGTTGAAAAAAACGAGACAACATTATTTATCTAAGTGAATAATCCAGCCATTTTCTTTGGAAAAAAAATGGAGGTATACATTTTTAGAAAAAAAATAAATACATGAGGAGAATAAAAAAGATTTTGAGCCAAACAGCATGTGCAATAGTTTTTCACAGACTATTTTCAATAATTCTTAAAGAGCTTATGATCAGTTTCACTTTAAATTGCGATTATTAATACATACTTCATGTGACTCATGCTGGACTAGAAAAAAATTCCTTCTGAGCGCTTTACTTGCATTTGATATCAACTATTTACTTTTGAAACCAAAAAGTGTAACCGTGGACATGAAACAAGCATGTTGGATGTCTTTACTTTGTTCATAGCACTCGCATCGAATCTATATTGATTGCATTATATTGACAACAAGATCAATCACCACAGTTTTTTTCTAACACGGAGGTTTGCAAATGTGGGTTAAATAGCTGTTATGCCTCTTCGCAATATTGGACCGAAGAAGACAGGTGTAGATGCGCAGAGGTATGCTGAGCTTATGAAGAAGAGAGAGCTCGATAAGGCTGTGCAACTGTTGCAGAGTAGTTTGCTGGCAGGAGATGCTTCTATGGTACGAAAAAGAATATTTCTATTTCTCTCTTGTTCATTTCACTTTGTCTAGCTGTATCCAAAAGTATTGACACAATGTTCATTAATCCATATTCGGTCATTTAGTTCGTTTATTTTCACAACTTGAGTGAGATCGGGTTTGCAAGTTTAGTATGTGATGGATAAATGCGTATTCGCCGTCTGAAATTGCGTTGTATACTACTTGAAATGTTGATACGGGCATATGCTTGTGCGTATTTGAGAAAAAAAAAAGAAAAAAAGAAAAAAAGGCGACGCGCATTTTCCATCAAAGTTTCGAAAAAGCAACTACAAGAAATACGGATGATTTTCGTGAATGATTTGCATGTTTTTTCAGGGATACAATCACTTATATCTGTGCACGAAGCCCATCTAAAGCCAGAATTCAAAACTGTGGTTCGTTCTATAACTTAGTAAATGATGTGGTATACTTTGTGAATCTGACCATTTGACAGTCCTCCGATAGTTTCTCTTCTTCTTCGTCCTCTGGCTCAGCTGACCTCGTCGCTGGATGGATGCCTTCTCCTTCGTCCTCTGCGAACCCCCTTAAGTTCAAAAGAACGGGTCAGCTTGGACAAGGGGCGTTTGGCCAGGTGGACAAAGCAGTAATCATGCAGACAGGAATGACAGTGGCTGTGAAGGAGTTCAAAGTGAAGAACACAGTGGACGCAGAGCAGGCAAAGATCGTGGATGCGGAGGTGTCTGTGATGAAAACATTAGACCACCAACACATTGTAAAGTTCTACGGAACATTCCACACCCCCACCTCCCTCGTTATCATCATGGAGTACGCTCCCGGTGCCTCTGTCCACCAGCTACTATCTGAGGTAAGAGCAGTACTTACTGCTCATTAGAGGAAATGCACGCTATGCGCTCGAGTCACTCAGCGTGCTTTATCTCTTAGTTCTACTTTGTATTCGTATTGTGTCGTGTGGAGCGTCGAATAACTATGGGCGTATAGATAGAGATAGAGTGCACACTTCCACAGACAGAAACACGCACATGTATTTACACACCTATATTTACACGCATATTCGCATACACACATACCTGTCACGCACTCACATACACACATTCACATAGATATACACACGCATACACATACGCATACACATACACATACACATACACATGCCCGTATCGGAATTCGCTGACCGGTTGATTGATACTTGTTCTCTATCTCCTTTGTTTATCTCTCTTCGTCCCTTAATTTCTATTTTTCTCCCCAGGCTGGCCCATTCGATGAGACGCTGATCCGTAAGTGCATGTTTCAGCTAAGTTCCGCTCTGCAGTACTGCCACTCGAACGGAGTGGTACACAGAGATATAAAGGGAAGGAATATACTCCGCGATCAACACGGAAACATCAAGTTGGCGGACTTCGGTAGTGCAGTGGTGAAGGTCGGAGGAGGAAGAGAGGGTGAAGGAGGAGAAGCCGGAGAGAAAGAAGAGGCAGCTGCAGGAGAACCCGACTCGAACTTTACCGTTCTCTGGGCAGCACCTGAGGTCTGTGGAGGGAAGAAGTGCGTCGAACAATCAGACATATGGTCTATGGGTTGCACAATGATCGAGATGGCTACTGGAAAACAACCCTGGAGTGAACAAAGCTTCCACAGTCCATACGTTGCTATGGAGATGATCAGCGGGTCCGACCTCACCCCCGCCCTACCCTCCTCCCTCTCCCCGCTTGCGCTCGACTTCCTCAGCAAGTGTTTAACTAGAAATGTGGAAAAAAGACCTACAGCAAAAGATCTCCTGCTCCATCCCTGGCTCAGCCCCCTGTCTCCCGCCACCGCCCTCCTCACCTCTCTCTCCACCTCAAACTCCACTGTTATCAACGCTTCCTCATCCTCAGCTGCGTCGTCGTTCTCCTCTTCCTCATCCGCTTCTTCTTCTTCCTCTTCCCCTGCCCCCGCCTCTTCTTCCACCTCCCCCACTGCATCTTCTCTCATTCCTTCTTGTTTGCGCGACTTCAGTGCTCCGACCTCCTACCCTTTCGATTCCCCAGAGGCAGCCTCTCTTCGTTCCTCTTCTACCCCCATTCACCTCCTGGCCTCCACCAACACACCCTTCTTCTTTCCCCGTTTAGACCCACCAGAGAACTCCACATTCATCTTTTCGCATCCTCTTTCGATAAACTTCGAATCGAACGAGCTAAACGAGTCAAACTACTCTCTTTCGACTCACGTCTCCCTCTCCCCCCTCTTTTCCTCTCCCTCCTCCTCCTCCTCCTCTGTCTTTTCTCCGGGAAACGCATCCACCTACATCCAGTCCACCAACTCGTCCTTCTCGTGTAGTAGAAATGATTCCGAGATCTCCGATGCGTCTTTCTCATCCACTTCTTCTTTCCAGCCCTCTATCTCCCAGCTCTCCTCCAGCTCCCCCTCTTCGCTCTCTTCGACTCTTACCCCATTCACTTCCCATGCTTCGTCTCACAACCTCCGATCCACTACTTCGTCCTTCTTCTCCTCTTCTTCTAACGTGTTCAAAGACACGAACTCTTTGTCCCAATCTTCTTCTCCTTTCCCGCCCTCCCCCTCTTTCCCTCCTTTCCCTCCCTCCTCTCCGTCTTCCCCCTCCTCTTCTCCCTCTCAGCTTGTCTCTGGCTTCCCCCCTTCTCCTCTCTCCATGTCATACACTTTGCCTTCCCCTCCCCACCTCCCCCTTCTAACCCCTCCACTCCTCATTCCCCTCCTCCTCATCCCTCCCTTCAATCCTCTCCTTCCTCCTCCCCCTCTTCGGCCTCGTCTACCTCTTCGACCTCTTCCTCTTCATCTTCCTCACATCTTCATGCAGCTCTGCATAAGCTTTACATGCAGAATAGAGGAGGGGGATCTTTGTCCATCATGACATCTCTTCCCTCCCCTCCTGCTCACCCTCCCGCTCTCCCTCCCTCTTCTCCTCTCAGCACTCTTCCTTACCCTCCTCCCCCCTCGATCCCCCTCCCGTCCTCCCTCTCCTCCCCTCCTCATCACCGAAACATATCTTCTTCCGATCTCAATTTGACCTCTCCTTCCAACTCTCCTCTTCTCAATTTGAAGTGTATAAGGATCCCGTCCTCGCCTCCTCCCGCCCACTCTTCATCTTTCTCCCCCTTTTCTCCTCCTCCCACTCTCCTTCTCTGCCTTCTTCCTCGCTTTCTTTTTCTTCGATGATATCCGCTCGCCAACCACCCCCTTCTTCTCCCCCCTTCTCCTTCCCCTCCGCTTCCTCCTTCCCCATGCTCCTCTTACTCCTCCCTCTCCGCCTCTTCATCTGTGTCTGCTTCATCCGTCTCTATCTCTTCTCCCTTCCCCCTCCACATCCTCCCTTCACTCCCAGTCTGCTGCTTCTATATCTAATTTATACGGAGGCGGGGAGATGGTGAGAAGCAGCGCAAACAGCACAGCTAGTAACGGAAGCGGAGGGAGTGGACTGGGGTAGAGGGTGGGGAGGAGGGGCGGGAGGGGGATTTTCTGCTGTGCTGAGCTTCGAAGAAGAAGAGAATAACAAGTACCCTCAAAAAGGAGTTGGCGGAGGATCGTTTGTCGTTAGAAATCTAGCGCCAGCAAGGAATGTAGCGGGAAATTTGATGGGAGCTGGAGTAGGGGGGTTGGAGGAGCAGCAGGGGGAGACGCACTGCCTCCTTATACGAGGAATGTATGCGCTAACGTAGGGGCAGGGAAAGCCAAGAAGATGGAGGAAGAGAGGAGGGTGAGGAAGAGAGACGGAGGCAGGTGGAGAAAGCGTTGCAGAGGCAGAGGAACGGAGAGAATGAAGAAGAGAAGGAGAGAGAGGAGGGGGAGGAGGAGGGAGAGGTGAGGGTTTATCTGGACTCTGCTGAATCCTCTGAGAAGCACACCTACCACAAGTTGGCGGTGGTCGAACAAAAGGGGGAAAGGGAGAGGGCGGACAGAGGAGAGGGCGGAGAGAGAAAGATGCGAGAAGGAGAGGGAGAAAGAGAAAGAGGGAGAGAGAGAGAAAGAGAAAGAGGGGCGGGAGAAGGGAAATGAGGCGGAAAAAGAGAGAGAGAGAAAGAGCAGCGTCTGACTCTCAATTTGAGTGGCTTTTCTGGAGCTTCTCCCGTGTTTTCTCCGTTGTCATCCGCGGCCCCTCCTCCCTCTCCCCCTCCTCCTCCCCCTCCTCTCCCCCTCCTCGGCTCCATCCCTCCCCTCTCTTCCTCCTAATGTAAAATCCGCTGTTCGGCTCTCTCTTCTGCTCTCTCCTCTCCCTAGCCCTCGTTCTTCTCCTCCCCCCCTACCCTCTCTCTACCTCTGCGCTCTCGAGTCCCCGCTTTTCTTCTCTATCGTCGCTCCCTCCCTCTCTGCCCCAGCCACCTTCTCTCCCCTCCTCCCCTCCCTCTGTTTCTCGTTCTGTTACTCAGCCTGCTTCTTCGGCAGCATCCTCATCCACCCCTCTCTCATCTTTTCCTCCTCTCCTTCCAAAACATGGGGGGCTCAAGTCCTGACTGGAAGCACTGGATGGGCAGATTTGAGCGCCATTGCAGCCTCTCTCTCCTCCCTCTCCCCCTCTCTCTCTCCCTCCCTCCCCCCTCTTTCTCTCCCTCCCTCTCCCCCTCTTTCTCTCCCTCCTTCTCCCCATCACGACTCGCCTTCCTCCTCCTCCTTTCCCTCTCCCTCGTCTCCTCCATCTTCCTGTGACCTGAACTCAACATTCTACCCTCCTACCTCTGCCCCCTCCCTCTCTCTTTCCTCCCACCTTCCCCCAGGACAAGAAGAGGCCATAGCCTACCTAGACGACGACGAGGACCGGGACTTCAAAGATATGATGGCCTTCCTGATCCAGTCGCAAATACTCTAATCCCTATCACTCTAAACAGTCACTCAGACCAGCTGGACCTTTCTCTCCTTCCTGTCTCTTCTCCACACTGTGCATCCGAATAATAGAACAGCGAGGGGTGAGAAGAGGAAGAATAGCAGTAACATCTCATATATGCCGCATCTGCAATGTTTTTGATTTATAACAAATGTACTTGCTCATTTTCTTTTTTTTAACTGACATTATTGAAAAATAAAAGCCCCCCTAACAAGTCTTTTTTTTTTTTTTTTTTTTTTTTTTAACTGGTAATTTATTGAAAATAAAAGCCCCTAACAACGTATCACTATGCAAAGATACTCTTCCAAAGGATAGAAAAGTATGAACCGCCTTGACGGTAGGGTAATTAAACTAACCAAACTCAAAGAATTATCTACCAAAGCGGACGTTGATAGCTTGACATGCACTAGAATACTCTTCCAAAGGATAAAAAACGAAATAGAAAAGTATAAACTGCCTCGACTTTCTTTTCTATCTAGTAGTATAAAACAAAGCAACATTTATTTATATTCCTTTTCCGATGATTCCACTAAAAGCCATTGGGAATAAGGACACACAGAACATATATCCAAAATAAATAAGAAGAAAAATTGAGAAAATGGCAATCAACGCAAGAATCAATATCTATATCACTTCAACGGTGTGTTGACGAGCGAACTCCCACGAAGTGAAAGCAAATGGGTACAGCAGGCAACGATCAAACCGTGTGCGAATGACAATCAGCTTACGCGCAACCAACTAATCTAAACGACACAAAACAACCGGCAGATAAGATTTCAAAAATGCCGAACACTAGAATTCTAAAAAGAATGAAAAAAAAGAGAAAGAAATGAGGAATATATGCACATTGCAAAAATCTACAATCGCATATAATTCCAATAAAAGAAAAGTAAAAAAGAAAAGTAAAAGAAAGTAAAAAGAGAAAAGTAAAGAAAAGTAAAAGAAAATGAGAGACAGTCAGACTCAGGCATAATGAGCACGTACTCGCTTAGCAAACGAAACACAAACAAAACAATAATGCAACATGCCAACGCTAGTACTAATGCAAGCCCAATAACAAACACGAAACCAGTAGTCACTTGAAACTAATAAAGGACTGGCTTACCAAGGATCAAGAAACCAGGTCTCGGTCGAACAGATAACAGACAACAAACAACGCTCAAGATAAGAGTCAGACATGCCTCTTCAGCAAAAGCAATTACACGCAAAACAGAAACAAAACAGAAACGAAAAAAAAAAAAAAAAAGAAGACAACCGACACAAACTTTATCTGGCCACAATCAGGAGATACCGATGAAGACTTATCTCGAAGTGAACATGAAGAGCTGGGCAGATGCAATTCCTCCAAGACGAATAACTCCCCAGATCAAACACAACCAACCGAAGCAAGCCCAGTAGTGTCCGTAAGTGAATCCGAAGTACATGGACACGTACTCGTTGAGGTGGTAGTCAACGATCTGGGTTCCCTCAATTACAGGGATCAAGGGACCACAGTTAGGAAGAGGAGAACACATCGATCCGAACTGGGACATAATCAGAGCCTCAGTCACGTGCGACAAAGGAAGCATACGGAAAACCCAGAACCATCCAGCAGGGATATAGGTCTTGGTGATAGACACTCCAGAGAAGGCGATGAAGAATCCGAAGTACATTCCCTGGAACACGTTTGCAATGGGAGGGTTGGGGGCGAAAACAGCGTTCCACTCAGAAGCTCCGATGAAGATCATCATCGCCCAGAGAGTAATCAAGTAGTATTTGAAGTACAAGCTTCCGTCGTTAACAAATCCAGCGAGCCAGTAGACAGGGATCATGAAAAGAAGTCCAATGATACCACAGAGGAGGATCTCCGGGGAGTGGTCACCAACCCCCAGAGGAAGGGCTTGTACATTCCGGAGGCTCTCTCTCTGTAGAAAACGACACGAGAGGAGAGGAAGTAGGAGAGGGCGGGAGAGGCCTGAGCAATAGCAACAAACATGACAGGGACAGTCATCGACGCTCCATATCCGATAACGGCGGAGGCAGAGTCAGCGGTCTCCTGGAAGTAAATGAAACCGAAAATGAACGAGAGGAAGAGAGAGACAATAGTACGCTGGTAAATGAAGATAGACGACCTCCAGTACATTCTGAAGTGTCTCATTTGCAAGTACAAGTACTGCTCGAAAATAGTGGCTCCCTGGAATCCCTTTCCAATCTCTTCCTTGACCTGAGGGATGGGTGCGACGGAGTAAGAATAGCTAACACCTCTGCTCTGCTGGCGAGGAGAGAGTAGGAAGGCTGTCTAGTCACGTCTCTCTTGAGCTCCTCTCCTCCGACAATGGGAGCAGGGGCAGCCTCATCCTCAGCAGCATTCTCGCTGGCCCCCTTCTCTTCAGCGATGGCAGAGGCGACGTCATTAGCGATCTCGTTGTGGTTCTCTCCGACGTTCTCGAGCTTCTCAAGCATGTTGATGCACTTCTGGTAGACCTTAGAGTTGAGGTAGAACTGTTTAAATCTCTCCACAATATCAGCAACGGGCTCGTCGTCCGCTCCTCTGACACCGACTCCGATCTCCTCCAACATCCAAGAGGCGGGGTTCACACGAGGCTTGATAGGACGAGCCTTGGGAATGGACTCGATGTACTTGACGAACTTCTTGCATCTGTGTCCAAGGTCTCCGAAGTACATTTGGTGACCTCCAGAAGCGAGGAGGACAAGGCGGTCGAAGAAGGTAGAAGAGCTCGGCGGAGGGCTGGTGGATGGTACAAATCACAGAACGTCCGGAACGAGCAATACGACGAACGACACTCATCACGGTCTGGGCGGCACGGGAATCAAGTCCGGTGGTGGGCTCATCAAGGAAGAGAACAGCAGGGTTGGCAACAAGCTCGACTCCGATGGAAACTCTCTTGAGCTGGGAGGGGGACAGAATGGGGTCAGCGCGAGATCCACAGCAGTAGTCCTTGATCGAAGACAAGTCAAGAATGTCGAGAACCTCAGCCACGATCTGCTTCTTGGTCTTGTCGTCGATAGTTCTGGGGAGACGGAGACGAGCAGCGAAAAGAAGGGACTCCTCGACGGTGTCGTGGGGAAGGAGAGAGTCGAATTGCTCGACGTATCCAGTGCAACGGGAGACAGCGACGGGAGTGGCAGTGACTCCGTTGAGGAGAATAGTTCCCTCGATCTTTCCGACGTTCTTTCTTCCAGCCAACACATCCATCAAAGTGGTCTTTCCAGCTCCAGAGGCTCCCATCAACGCAGTAAGTCTTCCGGGCTCAGCGTATCCAGAGATTCCTCTAAGAAGAGGGCGCTGAGCGGGCTTTCCGTTCTCGACGACGGGGACAGTGTAGTAAACATCGTGGAAAGTCATCCAGGTAGGGGTGATAGGCATCACTGTTCTCAAAGTTTGGAGGGCTCCAGCAGCAGAACGAGAGATCATGGAGGGTTGTCTAGCCACTGAACCGTTCTCAGTGTCCTTGACGGAGGGGGACTTGACGACCTCAGGGGTAGAGACAACGACAGGAAGCTCGTTCACGAGGTCATCGTCATTCATTTCTCCTCCATCGTCGAAGTCCTCGAGTTGGTCCTCGTCATCGTCGAAACGGGAAGTTCCTCTGGACTGCTCGTAGTAGGGACGGTTGAGGCAGTAAGTGTGAAGAGCAAGGTAGAGGGCAGAGAGACCTCCGATGTAGATCCAGGCGTATCCCATCCATCCCTTGTTCGACTTCACGTCCATCGCGTCCATGTAGATGTTTCCAATTCTCTCTCCACCGGCTCCAATGGTGTTGTACCTGGATCTGATGAATTCGTTGATGGCGAGAGCTCTGACTGACCAGAAGAAGGGAGAAAGCCAGAACAACCAACGCATGAACACAGGGGCGTTGGCCTGGGTCACGAAGAAACCTCCGAACATCATGAAGAGTCCAGTGGAGGGTCCAGCAACGGCGTGGGCAATGGCCTCTTCCTTAGAGATCATAGTGAGCAGACGGAACCAACATCCAAGGTTGAGACCCTGGTAGTAGATCATGAACAAGCAGAAGAAGAAAGGTCCTGGTTCACCGACGCAGAACGTCATGAAGTAAACGATACACACCAGAACAGTAGTCTCACAGAAGACGGTTGGCATACTGGTAATGAGGAAACTTATGACGCACGTCCAGGAGGGATAGAACTGAGCTCCGATTTGTTTATAGATAACTGGGTTCATATCACACATGACAGGCAACTCGACCATGTTTCCGAAGGAGACCTGGGTGATGACGATCAGAAGAACAACCACACGCAGAGCGTAGTTGCTCACCTTGATGTGCCAGTAGAGCGATCCGAAGACGAGACCCATGATCAGGGATTGCATTACACGGGGGATGTAGACTGATTTGTTTCTGACGGTATACACCCATTGACGGTGCAGCACCATGTGGAAAAGAGTGAGGTAATCATGCGAGAAGAAACGACCGTACTTCTCCTTGGCCTCCTGGGTAATGAGTAGGTCCTTTTCAACGGTAGCGCTCTTCGACCTCTCAAACTCAGAAGTGACATCCTCAGAGACCTTCTTGTATTGAGGAGACTTTTTGTAGAAAGAGATCATCTGGCCGAGTCCAATGCAGGGGGCCTTGGAAGAAGTGATCACCACTCCGCTGTCCGTCTTCACGGACTCAGGGCGATCAAGGGAGATTCCGTTCTTGGTCTTCTCCTTGGCGTCTCTGTCGATGACGATCTGTGGAAGGGAGAGACAGTCAATGATGAAGTCACATACATCCACATCATCGGGACAGTCGAATCCCATCGCAGAGAAGTAGGGAAGCACGTCGTTGGGGGTTCCCTGGTAGACGATGTTGCTCTCACGGAGACAGATGATCTTGTCAAAGCAGTTGTACAGTCCAGGAGTGGGCTGCTGCAACACGGCGAAGATAGAGCTCTTTGTAGACTTGCACCACTGGCGAAGGGCCTTGAAGATGTCCTCAGAAGTGGCAGTGTCCAACCCGTTGGTCACTTCATCGAGGAAGATGGCTCTGGCGTCTCCCATAAGCATCTCTCCGAGGGTGACTCTTCTCTTCTGTCCTCCAGACACTCCTCTGATCAAGGCGTTACCAAGAATAGTGTTTTTACATTCCTTCAATCCCAAGAACTCAATCGTCTTATCGACTCTGTGCTGGCTGTACTCTGAACAAGAGATTCTGTGGGCGAAGTCCATGGTTTCCTGCACAGTCAGGAGGGGGAAGTGGCAGTCCACCTGTTCAACGAACTGGGTCATCTTACGGAGATGGCAGCTGTTCTTGGAAGCTTCTTGGGGAGTGACTCCGTTGAACACAACTTCACTTCCCTCGTCAGCCTGCAAACGTCCAGCGATCGTCTTCAAAAGAGTGGTCTTTCCATGTCCGGGAGGGGCAATGATAAGAGTCATCTCTCCCGGGCGCACAACTCCCTCAGCATCCTTAATACGGTGGAAAGGGCGGTAGGTGCTGTCGTTTCCCGTTACGAGGGCCTTGACTGCGTGTCCAATGCGACCAGGAAGAGTGGCAACGTTGGGGATTGAACCCTGGTTCTTGGGGACGAGAATTTTCTTGTTCAGGTTACGGTAGGCAATAGTGACGGAGGGGAGCTTCTCAATATCCTCAGAAGGGAAGACTTCGGCAATTGCATCCGCACCATCGTCGACGTAAACGACTTCTCTTGCAGGTTCCTGCTCAGCAGATCCTGCCTTTTCTTCCTCTTCAGTAGGGTGGATTTGAGCACTCTGTTGAGGTATGTCATCGTCGTGGATGTGAACGACAATTCCAGCACTGCCAGCAGCGTCAGTATTCGACATGGCAGATTCTGAAACATTTGAAAAACAGGTATTTCAAATAGAACATGAAAGATGTTAGTTGTAATTGAATATGCAACACTGTTTTGATGTTAAGCGGAGACAATTGGTATTACACTTGATTAACCACACGCAAGTGAACACATTCACTTCAAATGAGGCAAAATCAAGTACTGCAAAACAAGGTGGTGGATGAAAACAGTACCACGTCAAATAAAAATGCATGAAATCAGAAGAAAACAAAGATGCACATGTGACAAAAAAATGTGAACAGATAATGTCAACTTAGATCAGTGCCTTATAGCACGTAACCAAGTGGTCGACTAGCATTTAGAATGTTGACGCCTCAGTACAAAAAACCCGCGGCACACAAAAGTCGTTCAAACTGTATGAAAAATGCAAAAGCAAAGTTGATTTTAACTGAATACATAATGAAAACACATCGGGTATTACCAACATGTATTTGTGTGTGTAAATAATTTTGGCCGATGACAGTAGTAACATAATTTCCTTGTCATCTTCACATAACAAATTCCTCTCATAGCTTCATTCAAACAGTGCACGGTTAAAATCTGGAGGTATATAATTCACAAGTATATATAGAATAACGTATGTGTGTCTATTTTTGTAATCTCAAACGTGCCCAGATATTACGAAAACGTTTAGATTTTTTATGTTGTCGTGCTTAAATTACGTATATTACATTTTGAATTAATTTTCGAAACGCTTTAAAGTCGTGAAATGGATGCAGTTTTCAACGCATACACATATTAAATCAATATGCCAATAATTAAGATATCATTTAAGTGTTTATTAAGTACCATTTCATTGAATAGCGTGATCTTTTTTCTTTTTTTCATTCCATAAACTTGCATTGCATGCGGACCATTCAAATGTCTATCAGTTCGGACAAATACGTGTATTCGGCGAATTAAAAATATGGAGTATTGTTTTGTTCCTAATTGTGGTTAACGCGCATGAAATACAAAACATTTATTTGAAACAAAAGTGAAAATAAACAGCTTACAGAATAGGATTACATTTTTCTGTACAAATTATCGAAAAAAAGTTGCACATCTTCGTATAGTAAACGGTGTTTCCTATTCAGAAATAAATATGCGCGTGGTATTTTGAAACAAGCTCATTAAATATGTTTATTTTGAATCATTTTTATTTAATTTATTTTATAACTGCTGAAAATAATATACGCAAAACGAATGACATATGTTTCTTTGTCTTTTTCCACTTAAATTACGTTGTTTTTACGAATAAAATGAAGCAAAGCATAATTAAATAGAGCGACGATATTTATTTTTAGTTATGAAGCGTGTATGATTCATGCCGAAAGTGAATGCACTCTTGAGTTTTCTTTATTCTCTGTTGTGTCAACCTTTGAACGCAGTGTTTTGTTATTTCTCAATCTTACCTGCGATGCGTTATAACTTTTCATTAGATTATGTTGATTAAAACAACAACTTGATTTGCTGATTGATTCTCGCAATTTGATAGCGCAGTTATACCCTGTTTTTCACATATAATTTTAGAACTGCAATTGCGGGTATATGTAAGCTATTCATAACATATTTCCTGTTTAAGAATTTTGTTTGCTTTCTCTCTCAAAAGTAAATTGCGTCCTCATACATATGTATGTATGTATGTAAATTAAACTTGTTAGTGCTCGCTCTAGTCAACAATGAGTTTTCTAAATCCATCAAGATATCTGGCCCATGCATAAATGTGAATAATGTGTATGTAAAAAAAAAAGCATGGAAGATATGTGAAATGCGCGGAATACATGAAACACGTATAGGTTGTGTGACGAGTAATTTTATAAAAGAAATCACTCTTATAATAACTCATACATGTACAACACTTACAGAAATTCTAGGAGAGACAAAAGAAAACGGCGCTCATCGGTTGGCCATGTTAGAGTATGGATAGGAGGTCATCATCACTATCCTAGCTCAGGATGCATAACAGACAAACAAAGGCATTGAGGTCTCATTTTGGAAAACGGAAACTAAGTCTGACAAAAATGATGAATCGCTATATATCTCAGTGAAGGAGTATGAATTTGCGGTAAAGGGAGATAGACTTACACATACATGCACCTACGTCCCATGCATAGCCGACTTTGAGGGTTCATGTATCAAATGATATGAGCTTTGAAGATTTCGTTTTACATCTGGGGTCGTCCAATGGTGACGCATACTAGAAGATATTTGATCTTGTATCAAATTGAGTTGTGATATTTATTGAATGCCCACTGATTCTGATGATAGATAAAGAAGTCTTGACCCTTTTATTACCTCCCTAAGGAGTCAAACAAAAAAAAAGAGGGATGGAGAACAAAGAGCATCGTTCAGCGCTTGTAACTACACTACAAAGGTAGTTGGAGAAGATGACGGTGATGAAGAAGAGAATGTAAGCGATATGAAGCAAGGGATGTAAGCTCGGAAGGGCCACCTAAGATCGGACTAATTCCTTGTGCGGAAGAGTATGAGCGTAAGGAGATATCCTATTGTCACAGTTCACTGTTTAGGATGCAATGCCACTTAGTACTCTACTACCCGTCCTATGAACACGAAACGAGGAAAGAAATAGAGCATATCCCCTCTCCCCTCTCCCTCCCCCCGCTTCCCCTTCACTCTCTCCCCCTTTCCCTTTGTCTATCCCTCTCCCCCTCTCTCTCCTCCTGTTCGCTCTTGAAATACACCTGTACCGTGCCTATTCAGTCATAGTATAATATCGCAAATAAACCTGCTAACTTCATCTTTATTGTGTGATCGCTATAAATGAATAATGTTATTTAGTAGTCAGATCATGGAAAAACATTTTGTTTTGACATGTTGATCGCAATTACTTGGTTCTGATATCTGCCTATATTCCAAGATTATTTTACGGAAATTGATATAAAAAATATGCATTGTTGCTACTAACTTGTAATATGTATTTATAAATGGGTAGGCTAGACGTTTAAGATATCATATTACTACGCTATATCACGAAAAGTCAACATTTTGAGCTATACAGGATTGAAAACTATATTGTTTTTTTTGTGCAAATCCACAATAGTACTTACCCAGATGATTAACATTAAATACGCGTTCAAGTCGACAAGAACCTACGAGAGTGGAAAACATTAAGAAATCATTTACAAACATGTTTTTATCAGTAGTTGAGGGGTTATGGTATGATGCGTATAATTGTTTTAAGTGCAATCTCGTCTAAAAAATGT